>CM064864.1:83443857-83458857 GCA_032719365.1 Prinsepia uniflora
GAGTAGATCTTGAGGGCTTCAAAATTTTGGATCTTTTACGTACACAATATATGGACGTGGAATCCCAACCTCCCTTCGTAAACTACTGTATTTACCCTCCCAACCTCTCTAGGTAAAGGAAAAACAATAGTCTGTTCTCCACTTTGCGCAAGAAAAATACTGAAAATCGAGAATTTTTTTTCTTCTGGAGTATTATTACGTTAAAAATGTTATAATAACACGTAGATATATATCTCCAAACATGAACATGATATCCATTACCTGAGTGTGAATACAGTAACGGAGAAGGTGGATGGAGCTGATGATGATGAAGATGATGCTCTGCAGCTCCGGTGAACGCCAAAATTTGAGAAACGGCAGCTCTCACCAAAATCTGAGGAATAAAGAGAAGAACAATTTTAGGGTGAAGCTTTGCTGTTTGTTTTATTCATTTACTCTTTGAAGTCGATCAGTGATTCTTTTTTCTCTGACAATGGGGGACTGCATACTCAAAATATTTTCATAATAATAGTGCTTTTATGGGAAATGACCTAAAATCATTACATACCATTTCTGGAAAAAGGGCATTTCACAGCTCAGTGTAAAACCCGATGGATCACAGGCACTTCAAAAATCGTCAAAAAGCTTGTCTTTTCTTCGTGCTTTTGTGAAATACTGAAATGAAGGTCAAATTGGGGATTTCACGGTGTTGGAGCAGAGTACCTGCTCTTATCCTTGGGCTGCAAGACTGCGAACAGTCAAAAGCCTAAAGGACGCTTAAGCCTTACGGTAATATCTTAGTGCGAGAGAGGACATAGTTGGTATTTACCGAAGTCCAAGCCAAGCACTTGCAATTGAGGAAGGAAGTAACTAGAGCGTTGATTGGATGTCCAGATTTAGATGAGTGGCCATGATTCTCTTCATGAACCGAATCGGCTATTGGCCCCCACAGTCTACACACAATGCGTTTATGATTCATGATTGCGATTGAAGCATACAAAATTTCGTTTATGATGGTAAGTTGTAACCAAGGATAAAAATATCGATATCGACGGATATATCGTTAGTCAAATTTACGAATATTTTGTTTCAAATATCGATATCGATATCGATATCATTTACAGTCAACAAAAATGACGGAAATTCGATCTAAAAGTTAGAAATTTGGAATGAAATTTTGGAAAAAACTTAAGTACCCAATGAAATTTTGGAATAAACGGGTTAAATAGGTTATAGGTTAATTGAGTTTTGAGTACAACCTGTTTATTAAATGGATTACACGGGTTACGTAGGTCATTAACATGTCGAGTTCGTGTTGGACATTCTTGACACGATTATTAAACGGGTCGGGTTCGAATTGGACATAAATGGGTCAAACAGAATTTATGACACAATACGAACCCGATACGACACGACCAATTGTCACCGCAGTCCTCGCAAGTGCCAACCAAGAGCAAGCAAATTGTACAAAACAACCGCCGGCTGTTTCAGTATTTAACCCATCGTAACCATAAAACGGCAATCAAAACTAGGCCTCGTCATTGGGCCGGGTCGGGCAAGCCCGACCCAAAATTTTTGGGCTTGGGTCGAGCCAGGCCTATTTCATAATTTAAAAAATATCGGGCCGAGTCGGGCGGGCTTGATCATAAATATGAAAGCCCATGCCCTTTGTCGGGCCGGGTTTGGGCCGGGCTTTTATCGGGTTTTACGGGTCGGGCCTACTAAGCCCATTTGGGCCAAGCCTATTAAGCCCATTTGTACCTATCTAATTGTTTTTAAAAAAAAGTGAGTTAAGCTTAAATATTATTATCGAATATTGAAATAAGTTAAGAAGGGGTACTATTGGATTTGGAGAATTGACTTAACTTTTCGACTATAAAGCCGAGATAGGATAAGAAGGTCGCTAAGAGAGTCAGAGACCTAGTGAGTTTTTTTGAATTTAGGGTTAGGATTTGGGTTGGGCATTGGGCTTTTAAATGACACTAGGTTGAGATTTTGTTGGAGTTTTGGATTTTGGCTATGATAGTAGTAACAAAATTGGATTGGGTATCAATTTTTAATTTATAATTATTTTATATTTTCGGGTTTATGGGTCGGGTTTACCTGGGCGGGTCGGACTGGGTTTACCGGACTTTATCGAGCTCGAGCCTAGCGGGCTTGAATACCCTAAGCCTAAGTCTAGCCCGTCAACATGCGAGCTGGCGGGCCCACAGCCCATATTGGGCTGGATCGGGCTTTTTGTCATCGGGCCTATCGGATACTCATAAATCCGTGGACTTCTGGGCCAAATGATGAGAGCTAATCAAAACACGTTCTCTTGGTGGGGTCCAGGATCCCTAGGTTTCCTTATTCAGCGTTGTAAACGGCCGATAAGCGTTGGCTTAAAATTTTGAACGGCTTCTCTCTCCCCCCATCAACAACAAAACCAACAAAAATAAAAAATAAAAAATAAAAAAATCCAGTTTTCTTCTTTTTTGTCTCTGTAAACCACGAGGAGGGAAGCTCTTCTGTTATTATTTTTTATTTATTTTGATAGATTTATAAAGAAGAGTTTTTTCAGATCGGGGGAGGGGACGACACTGTTCTCAATTTTAAATCTTCGATTTCTGGTCTCCTCGATCTCCATCGCAACCTACATTGCCTCGGATCCGATTGCAGATTTCAAATTTTTTATTGTCCAATTTTTTTTGGAGCTGTTTAATTGCGACCGATGCTTTGTATTCTGCTTCGATTTGAGGCTCCGGAGCCGCTTGGATTTGATTCGCAGATTTCAAGGTGGTGTTAACCATTGCGTGAAACAGAAACTTCTAAGGATCTGAGTTTTGTGATGATCATCTGAAGGATCTGATTTTGATTAAATTTTCGTTGGAGAGATGGATCCTTTATCTGCAATCAGCGAAGAGCTGGCGGAGATCGATGGACAAGTCGCCGACATTTTCCGCGCACTATCGTAAGTATTTCAATTCGATGCCTCTGTTTGGCTTGGCTTCGGATTCTTTCAAGGATTGAATTTCATTGTGATTTATGGTTACTGTAAATTCAAGTTGCCACAAGTGTTGAATTTGTGAATCATTGGCAGAAATGGGTTTCAGAAACTGGAGAAGATCAAGGATTCGAATAGGCAAAGTAGGCAGCTGGAAGAGCTCACTGACAAGATGCGAGACTGTAAGAGGTATTTGTCACCGTTTGATCTTCTTCATATATTATCTCAGGTAGTCAGGTTAATGTAGATTGAAATGTCAATTAATGTTCTTGATAAGTTGGTGACTTGGTGAGTTGTGTGTGCTAAGAGTTATGGAATGGTAAATTGGGCGGTAATGCAATTAGTTACTGTAGCAATGGTTCGCTTGCCTGGCATAGAAACAAATGAGTTTCAGTACAGTGAGCTTTCTTAGATATTGGTGTACAATGCTAAACTTTTGCTTTTCATTATTCTGTGTTCAGTTTGACTTGGGTTGTGAGTGAATTAAGAGCTGAGTTCATTAAAAAAAAAAATCAATAGTTTTAACATTTTGTGACTAATGCTGAAAATTATGGTGAAGTTCAACTAAGTTGACTGTTGGTCACTAATCAAGCTTCATTATTCATAAGGGTAGGAACTTAGAAATATCTCTTCTTTAACAGTAGTGATTATCATCTGCTCCTTATGCTGAAATATGCATATTACTTTGTACTCATTATTTTTAAGCTGTGATCTGGATTTTGTTGGTTATTTTTTTTTTTTTTTGGGTTTTTGCACCCAATGTTATTCTTGTCTAAATTATGAATGTTTCTTAGATTAAAGAAAATTATGTTTTATTTATGTTTTGTCCTGTCATTTAAGAAGCAGATGCTATAATCTGATGGATCTGTGCTTAATTGCTTCTTTTGGTCACCATCTGTAGTTTACTCAAAATCAGAGTATATGGAATTCATTTGTAGGAGTTGCAGCTATCCAATTCAGTTTCATCTGATGTTTAAATTCCAAGTTTTAATTATCACTTAGATTTTCCAGTTAAGAAGATTACATGTTGTGTGTTTTCAGGCTTATCAAAGATTTTGACAGAGAAGTGAAGAATATGGAGAGAATAAAGGACCCAGCCACCACTAGAATGTTGAATGAGAAGAAGCAATCAATGGTAGGCTGTTAATCCTTAATTCATATCCACAGCCTGCTATTCTTTATATATGTATCTTTTTCTGGGTGTCCATTTTTTTTGTCTTCTAGTGTCTTTTGTTGTTCTAACTCAACAAGTGTGTTAACCTTTGCTGGAACTTTTGTGCAGATCAAAGAGTTGAATTCATATGTGGCCCTTAAAAAACAGTAAGTTCACAGTAAGAAGTTACCCTATTTGATTCATGATGCCGAAAGACATACCTTTTATTGTTTCTGTGCCAAAAGACATACCTTTTATTGTTTCTGTGTGAGTGTGTTCATTGTTGTGTCAGTCTGACTTGAACATCTTTGTGCATGCTCATATATGATATTTCATTAATGTATAAGATTCATTTCATTACATATCAATCTGGAAACCTAAATAACTGCGATATAAAATCCTTTTAATCTGAGTCTTAATTGATCGTTCAGAATTATTCAAGGATATGTATGAGATTTCATATGTTAATAAGTTAATCACATACCAATCCGGAAGCCAAACTACATGTGCTAATATCCCTTGTTTCTGATTCTTAATTAATCATTCACAATTATACAAGGACATGATATCTAATTGTTTCATAATACCTAACATTTACCCGTGATGTCTGTAGACTGCTGTGATGATGAATGTGTTTCCAAATTAGTAGAGTCCATCATTCCTATAGTTTTAACAAGAGATAAGAGATGAACATGTGCTTTTTGATAACTTGGTTTGGAACTCTGGATGGTGGTGTTTTCTTTACAATTTGTTATGTTTGCTCATGTCGTGAACAATTTTCTAGTAATGCAAGAAGCCTGAGTTTTATACTGGTGGCTAATAATTTGTATTATCCGTTGAAAAAGAACTATTTTATTGTTCCATGGTGAGACAGATTTTCTTTTCATGTCAAATTTTTCTTGTAATTTGACAAATTTTTTAGTACTTCAATTAAATGTGTCTACTTTTTGGTTATAACAATTTCTAAAATCATTCATTGCATCTTTGGCACAGATATGCATCGAACCTTGAAAACAAGAAAATTGATCTCTTTGATGGGCCGGCCGAAGAATATGCAGAACAGAATGTCTTGCTAGCCTCTTGTAAGCAAATATCTCCATTTTTGTTAACATGCAATACAGCCTCATATACTTCAGTAATTGCACTTATCACGGGCTTAACAATTCATCATTGACCTCTTTTTTTCTCCGTTTGACCCATGAGCTAATAATTCTTGGTTTTTTTACAAATACCTCTCTCGCACATGCTCGTGTGAATGCACACATACACTCAGACTCATTATTATGTAGAGAGAAGGAAAAGATATCATGGAACATAGTACATACATATATGCTTGAAAATATGGGAGGGGCATCAGTGGAAATACATTTTTCCCTTATACAGATCTCTCTCTCTCTCTCTCTCTCTCTCTCTCTCTCTCTCTCTCTCTCTCTCTCTCTCTCTCTCTCTCTCTCTCTCTCTCTATTAAGGGGCACCAAGCGACTTTTACAATTTTTTCTCCATTTGCTTGGTTTCATTATGGAATTGGTTTGGTGGTGTTAATGTATCTTTTGTCCCTAGTTGAGGCTTTTTTAACTCAATTTAGGTGAATTTGACTATGCCGGAGTACTTATCAGCCTAAGTGGCTAATGCACATCTTGAGGCATGCAAGATTTATTTTGGGCATTGCAGTATCTCACTCTTCTGTTAACACCGACTAGTATGGTTCTAACTCTAATGATGTTATGTAGAAAGTGCATCTGTAGCTATTGTTGCCTGAAATTGGACTGGAGGCCTAATTTTGACATGGTAGTTCTACAATAGCCTAGAATCACTTTCCAACAGCTAGGCTTTGTTACTATATTAACCATACGAAGCATTAGAAGAATAGAAATGTACTTGTTCGCCATGGACAAGAGTGACTGCTTAATGAATATGTATGCCTTTGGTTGGATCAAGAGCTAAAATGGCTGGATGTGTTGGGTATAGGTGTAGAGGTTAAACTTGATATCCAAAAGGGAACTTAATGCATAATAAATGGTTGCGAGGTTCAAAAGAGGTGTTCCTTTAGGTAAGAATTTGATGTTTATATTTGTTTAGATAGAAAAATAAAGTGACCAGTACTTTTTCCAACTTATTCAATAGCTTTTGTCTACTTGATATAATATTTCATACCATGTTGTTACCTGAAAGGCATTAAACATATATCTAGATGAATTCTTTGTTGACCAGACTCCACTTTTTGCAGCTATGACGAATCAACAACTTATGGACAATGGTAACCAAATGATGGATGAGACAGATCAAGCCATTGAGAGATCAAAAAAGGTTGGTTAGTCTTCAAAACATGAATTTTATTATTAGAGCAAAAACTTTGTAGCGCTCCCAGGCGTTGTCAAAAGTGATTCAAGTTTAACCTTTTTCCATGTTTTTGTTTGTAATAGGTTGTTCATGAAACCATCAATGTTGGAACAGATACAGCAGCAGCCCTCAAATCTCAAGTATGCAATCAGATTCAATGTTTCTTCATATTCCTTATACAAATCTGCATGTGCATGTTAATTAAAGATTTTTTCTTTCATGTCTAGACTGAGCAAATGAGTAGGATTGTCAACGAGCTGGATTCTATCCATTTCTCAATCAAGAAAGCTTCTAAGCTAGTCAAGGAAATTGGTAGGCAGGTCAATTTCTGAATTATTCACTTTCCTTTTCATATGTTCAGGATATTTTCTATTTTTGTTGCTCATTATGATTGTTTCCCCTCCCCTTTTCTTTCCTGTTAGGTTGCAACTGATAGATGCATTATGGCATTACTTCTCTTGGTTGTCATTGGGGTGATAGCCATCATTATTGTGAAGGTATGAAGCCTGCTTGCTTGCTTCTAGTTTTTTTTTTTTTTTTTTTTTTCTATTTATTAACAATTGTTCTAAATTCCACAGATGACAATATTTTGCTTGGTCATCGACAGTTACATAAAAAAATTGAGTTCTTACTTCTTAATATTCGTTGCATAATTTATAGCTTGTCAGGTGTTAGAGAATTATTGTTGTCGTACCCTCCTCATTTTCATTTCCCTTCATATATTGTTGTAGAAGCCTCTCAGGTCACTTGCCTTTTGATAGTAAATGTTTATTCCTGAACCCCTGATCTTCAATTGCTTAGAGCCTTTTTGGTGCTTCAAGGCATTTTTTTTCTTTTTCTAAAAGTTATATTGTGCACGGTTTGTTTGAAACTTTGGAAGTACATGTGGTGCTTTTAAAATAATATTATGCTAAAACAGAAAGCAGGTAATACTGTTGAAGATATAAAGTGTACTTGACTGTAACTACTTGGGGAATGAACACCTTATTTTGAATTTCTAGTTGGGGAATGAACACCTTATTTTGGTGAAGGATTGAACTAATTTGCATTTGATTGTAAAATATTATTTCTTTTGTATTTTTATCCTTTATATACCTCGGCTATGTATAGCTGTGTAAGATTTCCAGATATAAGTGTTCTCATGGTTTGAGGGAAGTAGATTGGCAGGAGGATGTGATTGGTAGTCGCAGGCATTGCTTATTGTTAGTGAATGCTTGTTTCTTTCAAATTGCTGAATGGTCTTATGCTGAGTTGAATCTTGTTTCAGACACTATTATCTTGTTCTCCAGCTATTTCAGCTGTTACCCATGACTGCTTCTGCTTAGCATTTCGTTTTTAACAGAATTTGAATGTAGCCTATGTGTTTTTGTTATATTCTCTTATCACACTGGTTGGGGTACCATCAGTCTACTGTGTAATTACTCCTTTCAGTTTGGCGGATGGTCTCATTTTGCATTGCATCGTGTTAAGATGCTAATTTCTCCTTGTTTTCGAGTTTACTTCAGTGGTTATGATTGTCCGCTTCTGTGAATTTTTCCCTTTTGAGCACAATTTGGCTAAAATTCTTTCTTTCTTTCTGATGGTGTTAGCTTTGCTGCCACATTGCTTTAAGCAACTTGACAAGATTACCATCCTTGATTGTCTTTCTCTTTTGGTGCAAATTGTTATTCTACTTTCAACAGAATATATGTATTGCTACCAATGAGATATAAATTTTTGTTAGAGGAAAAGCCACCTTCTATGGTTCTCCCTCCGGAAGTTGCTCACTTGTATCTGTTGTACGTTTTTTGTCATTGTTGGCGGATATATGGCTAAACTGTTTTACTCTCAATTCTTCAGCTTGTTCATCCAAACAACAAGAACATTCGAGATATTCCTGGATTGGCCCCTCCTGCGATGACTCGAAGGTTATTGTGGTGCGATAATTGAAGAGAGCTCCAAATGCTTGATACCATGAGATTTACCAAGATGGTCTGCATCATGCTCAAATGGAACGTTAGGGGGTTGTATCTTGTGATGCTATTCTCGGCCGTGGTTAACGACACAGATATGGAAACTATTTCCCGGTAAGTTTTGGTTTGGCGAGCAGCTGTCTTTTAGGAAAGCTAGTCTCTTTACTGTTTTTGTGCCTTGTTGATTGATTGGCTGGAGTTGCATGAGTTATGTATTACCGTTGAATCTTCCCTGAATGTAGAAGTCGTCGTATTTTAGGGTTTGTGTATTGGTTCATACATGCCTTGTATAATCCACACACTTTGATTTTGTAGTCACTTTTACTAAAAAGCTCTGTTTTGAAAATTACTTCCAAGATTGAATTTGGATTCTTTATGCGTGTTGACCTGATTTGATTTGAATCTGTAGTGTAGTGTAGGAGATATTCTACTGTCAGAGGAAGAAGCTGCTGGGTTTCACCTGATTTTTAGGTATCGAACTTTACGAAACTAAAATATAATCAGATGGTCGTTATGATTATAGATGTAGTGCATTGGAATCTTAAAACACTATGGGTAGTGATATAATCAGAAATTCATTTGTGCGGTGGCCTTTCTTAAATACTTGAAAAAAATTTAAATATAATTTAATTCATCATAATATATGTCAAATTGACCAAATTTTTAAAAAAATGTATCATGTTATTAATTTACTATAATCATATATAGTTGTTTTCGATAGATTATCAGTTTGAAATCGTTGCATGCCTAAAGTAGACTATGATTAAAATGTTAAAATAAAATAGACATATATAAAATTTTGAAAATTGAAAAAAAAAATAATTATAATACGAATTTTATATATTTCTATATCGAAATATCTCTAAATTTTTTATAAATCATATATAATAATGACATATATATATATATATGTGTCTGAAATTCTATTTCCAAATTAAACTGGAATCCCAAAATATATAATTATCTAATAATTCTTATTTATTAATAAAATTTTAATTAATTAAAACATATTATAATATATATATATATTGTATCTAGTTTAGTTGGTTTTAATGTTGAATTATAAATAATTAGTCTCAAATTCAAAATATATTATATGGATAATTTCCAAAAAAATTTATCTCCCTTATAATATATATAGATATATATATATAATACACATATATTATATTAAAAAATAAAAATCAATGAGGACCCAGGATTTCTTAATACTACTCCTTATACGAGCCATAAGGAGTAGTATTAAGAATTCCGTTCCGTTCGAAATCCCTAGTCCTAGTTGACAATGTCCTCACATTTTGGGTCGATATGACAGATTGAATGGAATACCCTTTGCCGTAGGATTGATTTTTTTTCCCGACCCCTTTGGGAATCCCAATTTCCCTTAGGAATTCCAATCTAAAATACCCCATTCTCAGAAATTCCAATCTAAAATACTGCATTTTCTTAACCTCTTTCTAAATTACCCAAAAGTCTAGGCCAGCCACTACAAGGGCACTATAAATCTGCTTAAAATGAGTAAAAATACTTTTAACAGACTTATTATGCCGTAATTTTAATAGAGACAATACTTACATTCTACCGTGATGATACCTTCATATACCATCATTTTTATTTATCGAATTTTATTTGTGTGTATATATATATATCATAATTAGAACCGTTCATTTTTTAAATTATTATAAAAAGATCATTTTTGTTTCGGTAAAAAATCAATTAGATTGAAAGTCATTTAATTATTCATATATATCAACTAAATGAACAGTTTGTCATAAATATATTTTTACCAAAATTATTGATTTATTTGATACGAATAAATGACTAAATGACTTTCAATTTTGTTGAATAATTTTTTTTTTAGGAGATGATATTGACATAATAATTTAAAAAGTGAACAGTTCTGATTATGAAATATGTATAAAAGACAATTCAATAAAGTAAAAAGATTGTACGAAGAAATATCACAAAAGTAAGATGCCAATATTTTCTTTTTAGTATTACCAGTTGTTAATATTTATTACAGGTATGTAAAATTTAGAATTAAAAGCATAATAATTATGGCAATCGAGAATAAAAAGAAAATAATTTGCGAGTTATGAAAAATAGTACAAATTTGTTCCAAATTGCTGTCACGAACACGGCTGCAATGACACGGCGCGTACGTCATTAGTGCCTACTCTTCCGTGTAAACGCCTTGGTGGCCAGGTAACCTTGCGAGCAATTGCATCTGGGGCAAATTAGCTTACGTCATCAACGTTATCTCCATTAATGCCACATGATCTCTATTACCAAAATGATTAAAATACTCTTTAATTTAATATCCGTTAAATGTTGTAATGTTTTTTATGTGAGTTTCCTGATGTATTTTAAAATTAATTGACATATACTGAGTGCATTTAGCTTAATAAGCCCAACGTAAAATGGGGCAGATGTTTTTTACTTTTTACCGCATCCTGGATAGGGAAGCAAATGAAGGGCAAGAGTTTGTGGTGACCAAACGAAACGCTCTATGCGAGTCTACGAGTTGGACTCCTGTAATGGGAATCGATGAAGAAGAGAACACACAAAAGAAACCTTAAAAAAAAAAAAATTTGAACTGTTTTTGTGGTCTGTTCTTTCTCTTCCTCTTTCTTTCATCTTTTCGTCGGTGGGAAAATCTGTCCGTGTTTAGTCATCTCTGTTGAGATGTGAGGAAAATGTCTCACATCGGAAAAACACAACTACAATTTGTGCCTTATAAGATCTTGGGTTACTCCCCCCATAGCCAATTGGTTTTGGGGTGAAACCTCAATTTCTAACATGGTATTAGAGCGGGATTATTCCACGTGTTTGGCTTAACCGTCACACGTGTCACACGTACCCAATCAAATTGTCATGTGATAGGCTGGAAAATCCGCCACACGTGTCACACGTACCCAATCAAATTGTCACGTAACACGTGTCATGTGAGGGGGTATGTTGAGATGTGAGGAAAATATCCCACATAAAAAAATACAATTATAATTTGTGTCTTATCTTTTACTTCCCCCTAACGAATTGGTTTTGGGTGAACCTCCATTTCTAACACGGTCCCTTTCTGATTCTGATTACTGCTTCTTCATTTTTTACCGTTTTGCACACGACAATCTCCTTTTTTGCCATTTTTTTCCTGTGTTCTCACCAGTCTCTGTTTCAATATCTGCCCATTCCTTCTCCTTCAAATTCAACCTGGGTTTGGCTTCTTCAGCATCTTTATCCGCAATTGCCAACTGGGTTTCACCATCTTTGTTTCTTTTCCTATAAAGCTGTATTATTTGTTTTGTTTCCCTCATTTTCCCGTTTGGGTCTTCATTTCTCCGCTCTTTCATTGACCTTTCTTCCCGCGCCTTCTCGTGTCGTTTACTTTCCCAAATTTTCTCTCCCTTATTTTCTTTATGGGTTTCCTCTATTCATCCAATTGCCATCTAAATCACCTTTCTTTTGCAGCTTTTCATCTCTCTCAATCCCTCTCAATGGGTTGAAGCTAGCATTTTTTGCACCTAAACATACACCATTAGAGCTATTCGGACTTCGATATTGTCAAAAGCTTAGAGCTTGATTAAGAAATGAAGTGCTTCCTTCCCTTCAAGGACAAATTTAAGTCCAAAAAGCAGGAATCACAATCCGCTCCGGAATTGAGAAACCAAAGGAATTCAAGCAATCCAAATTTAGATCGTGCAACAAAGTCTTCAGGTTGCTTACCGTCAACACGTAGCATACCAGAACTGTACAAAGAAAATGAGCACAATTTGAGAGTTTTCTCTTACCAGGAGCTGAGGGAAGCAACAAATGGATTCAACAGATTGCTAAAGCTTGGGGAAGGAGGTTTTGGGAGAGTCTATAAAGGAAAAATTCAGCCTGAAAATGGAAAGGGTGATCCAGTTGTGGTTGCCATAAAAAGGTTAAACGCACACAGCTTACAGGTGCTAATTTCTTCATTACCTTTGTTTAATTTTTTTTTTTTAAAAAAATGCATTTTTAGTTTCCTTCCCTACTTGGTTGGCAGGTATTTCTATTTGTTGGTTAGCATTCTTAATTCCTTAGATGTTAGAATGATTGTAACGGTGGTATTGAATTGTGTATTGTATTTGGATGGCGAATTAGAATGGTAAGCTTTTGAATGTTGAAATACATAGGCTGGACAATTTATTTTATTATTAAATATTACTACTTTTTGTGATTTTTAAATAGAAATAATGTTGGGTTTAGGGATTTTATAAGCTTGTTAGCTTAGGCTGCTAGTTGAACTTAGATTTTCCTTACTATATTCAATAAGAAATTATGTTGTATTTTTGCACTATTTTTGATACAATTATACATGATAGGCGTAGCGGTATTTGAGATGGAGAGGAATTATTCTGTACTTGGAGACAAGACAGCCTAATTATGCTTTGAAAACACCTGAACGTTGGAATGAATTTAAAAGTCAGTAAGAAGCAGAGAATAAACTATAGCAAGTGAGGAGGAATGATAAAGACTAAAATGTGGGATAATGATTAATCTGTTGAGGATGAATGAAGCTTAATGCCTTCTTTTTTTATCAAGTCAAGAAGTTATTTGATTTTCACATTGTTCACAGCAAGATATAGAGTTGGAACCTATTGGAAAATGGCATTGACATTTGCTTCTGATTGATGGGAACTTTTCAAATTTTCATTTTCCTTTACTCGAACAAGGAATTTACTAATTACCATATTTTTCACAATCTTGTTAATCATGAAAGAGGGTTTTCACACAAGAACATGATTTGGAACAAATATCGAAACTTCCTGGAAAGAATAGAGTAATTTTGCTATATATATTTGTATTTCATTGGTGTAATGTTTCAACAATTAAAAGATATTGGTCTGTCTAAAAGGTACATCTTATTACTCTTTGATAGAGTTATGGTTTGACAACTAAAAGATTTTGCAGAATACGGTGGTAGATGCTTCTTTAGCTTCTGAGATTGGTACATATGTTTATGAAGTTTAAGGTTAATCAGATATCTTCTTCTAAGAACGCATTTGAAGCCCTTATATGTCTCTTCTTGTTTTGATCTTTTTGGTTGCCAAGCTTATGAATTTTAACTTTTCTCAAACAGGGTCATAAAGAATGGCTTGCAGAAGTACAATTTCTTAGCGTTGTAAATCACCCAAATCTTGTAAAACTTTTAGGATATTGTTCTATTGATGGAGAAAAAGGGATCCAACGGCTATTGGTATATGAATTTATGCCTAACAGAAGCTTAGAGGATCATCTTTTCAACAGAGCTTTGCCCGCATTGCCTTGGATGAAAAGATTGCAGATTATGCTTGGTTCTGCTCAAGGTTTGGCATATCTTCACCAGGGACTGGAAGTCCAGGTAGGGATATTATATATTCTTTTTATCTCAGTTGGCCATAGTACTGCTTGCCAGTTTGGAACTTAAAAGTAAAACTTCTCATATCTTTGAATACGTGGCTCCTCTGTTTCAACTTGCTAGTTTTGGCACCAGTTACATATCAGAGTTTAGGTATTTCTGTCATTTGAGAAGATGCTGGCATTTATTTGTGAATGTATCTGAGAATTAGGTTAGGTACTTTTTAAGTTGGGGGATTTGAACTGTTATTGCGTATTTTGATTTAGCAATTATTTCTTGTCATAGTGGGCATCCCTTTCTTGGTTTCTAATAATAAAGTCTTCTCTCTCCTTTTGGCATTTATTGGGTATGTGCTGTTGTAATGGCCATAAATTAGGAATATTGGTGAACATTTTTGTGTAATTATTAGAACCTAGAAGGAAAATTTTGATGTACATTGACATTAAACCATGTTCTCTTGCGTTATATGAACAGGTAATATATCGAGATTTCAAATCATCCAATGTTCTATTGGATAAGGAATTCAGGCCAAAGCTCTCTGACTTCGGGCTTGCTAGAGAAGGACCAACTGGTGACCGAACTCACGTATCAACTTCAGTAAGTAGAATGGTATAGGCAGTTTATTTGAGAGTTGCTATTTTGGGGTGAAGTTAAGGGCTACGCTTCCCAAAATGGCCCTCATAAATCTGAAACATGCCCCCAGAAACATAGTTAGTAGGATCTTCACAGCCACATGTTGCAGAATCCAACGAACTCTGCCACCTTTGTTTGACGCTTATCAAGTACTTAACATCCCTAGTTCCACCCAAGTTTAATGGTCACGGCTGTTAATCTCTTGAGTCACACTCTTGAGATTAGTTTCACTTTCTCCAACGTAACCAAATTCTGGACGTTGTCGCATCTTTTTTTCCAAGATGTGCCACAAGTACTTTATCATTATGTTTTCTAAGAAGGGTTGATAAAATTGGTCCGAACTCATCAGAAATGTAGTTGGCTTTGCTGTCAGAATGTTAATTGTGTTTCTGTTTTACGATTTCACTCAGATTTTATTTCATATTGTTGCTGAGCAGGTGGTAGGGACTTATGGATATGCAGCCCCAGAATACATTGAAACAGGCCATCTTTCAATCCATTGCGATTTATGGAGTTTTGGTGTGGTACTTTATGAGGTGCTCACAGGCAGGCGCATCTTTGACAAGAACCGGCCACCAGCAGAACAGAAGCTTCTCCATTG